>JARBJD010000540.1:0-35385 GCA_033064195.1 Blattamonas nauphoetae
GAAATTCATCGGCTGAAAAATCATCCTCCGATCCACAGATTTCAGAAATTTCACGGCTTCGCTTCAAGAAAATCGTCAAGTGAAGGTTTGAGTTTCACTGTGGCAACGAGAGACCGGAAGACAACTGCTTTTTCGCGATAAGATTCACATTCAACTTCGATCCAATTCAGGAAAGGATAACAATCTTATGAGAATGTGACAAGCTGTGGAAAGAGATACCAGGGCAAGAAGAAAGAGGAGGAAATTATCTTCGAGTCTACAGCACTCATTCTGTTTGAGTCAACGGAAAAGTCTCGCTAAGGGTCAAAACAAGAATCGATGAAACAATGACATTGAGATGAAATAATTGCCAAAAGGAGGAAAGAAACATCAAATCACGATAACGCAGATAATGGATGAATGAAAAGGAAGTTTTGATAGAGAACGAGCAATTGATGAGAACAAGACGTTTCAAACGTCGACACAAAGGTGTGACTGAGTGGGTCGGACCTCGCATGTGTGCACGCTATTGTGTTGATCTGTGCCAGTGCACAGGAAGACTCCTGTCAGACTGACGAAGATTCACTTCTTCGATGCACACGATGATGTGTCCATCAACTTCGGTCAACTCGTTCCAAACCCAACACCATCACTGACGAAGGACGAGGAGAGGGATGAAGAGAGGCGAGTTGTGCACATCCTGAGAATTGTGTTCTGGGAGGATTCTGGCGTGTATTAGGTTGTGTGTCCAGCGTGGAGGAGAATGTTCGAGTCAGTCCCACATCAGCTCGACAATCCTTCGTCAATAGTCAATCACTCTTCAAATCAAAATACAACAGAGCGAGAGAGCGAGAGAGTGGTGTTGAAATCGGGAGAAACGAGGAAGAGGGACGTGAAATGGTTGAGTGTGGAGAGCGAAGAGTTTCGAGGCATCGACTGATCCAGAATCAGTTGCAGCGATGTCTGTGGCGTCGGTGTTCTGTGGCTCTTTCTGCACGCTGCTGTGTTCGCTTCTGCTGGTTCCCCTCAAGTCAGCCAACAACAATCTCGTTTATCCCTCGAGTCCGGTTGGGTTTGGGGTTGGCGAAGAGTGAGGGGACAACTGGAAATCAGTTGCGGTGTCATCGACGAGAGCGTCGGAAAGCGATGCCGAGCTTCGTCTCCTGCAGTGGAGATAGGCGGAGAGTCGTGAACTTCCTCATCATGCTTCTCGGACCAGCTCATTTCCACAACTGGGTGGCAGTGCGACGGTGTGAGGCAAACGCGTATCCATTTTAAGACGGATGACTGGTTGACAGTCAGCGTTCGCTTGTTCTCGTCCCTTCTCCTCCTCCCGAGAACCCTTCCCGACACTCCCTGCCACTGCCATGTTCGTTCAGTCCTCTTCCATCCATCACAGTGCGAGTGTCTCTTCGTTTGAGAGCGGAGTGGAAGAGCGACGAGGAGAGTGGGAGAGGCGGAAAAGCGTGCAAATCATCGAATCTGTCACACACTGCAGATGAGGCAATGTGTTGAGGAGGAGCTCTCTTGCCAGCCGCTCCTCACAAACCTTAGCTCCCACTTCGTTGAGATAAGGTCCGTGAAGTGTGGGTTCCAGGTCCCTGATCACAAATGGATTCTACAACCTCCGATCTTTTAGTCCCTCCAGAACCTCCCACATATCCTCCAATACCGCGTGAGGTTATTACGATGATTTCCGAAGGCCTTCGTCTCGAACATGAAGACGCTGTGAATCGTTTTTCACTCGACAGCTCCTCACCTCCAAATCGAGTTGCATCATCAGCAACACAGTCCATGCAATCAATTGGATCACAAGCTTCGACTCAAACTGAACTGCCTATCACCAAAGTTAAAAGGCAACATTCAACAGTCACATCTTCTTCAGATGAAGATTCTTCAAGTTCATTGGACTCGACCAATGACGAAAGAAGGTCAACAAAATACCGACGAAAGAATAGGAAGAGGAGTTGCAAGAAGGGTAGGAATAAGCATAACTCCCACCGATCCTATAGCAACCATCGTCGTTCCGACGAGCACAGGATAACCGGGAAATGAAGAAAAGCATCTGAAATCACGTCAAAGAAGCAGAAAAACTAGAAGTAGCGATAGCGACTCCTCATTTTCATCATCCAGCGGCAGTATCGGCACCTCGTCTTCGGGAGAGGATCAAGATGATCTCCCGAGATTTTCAAGAGGATTCTCAAGAAAAGCTCCCAAGGTTCAAAGGAGATTGGACAAAGACAGTCCTCACACCGCTTCAGCGAGAGGAACTCTTGACAGAGACGAGAAGATTCCAAACCGTTTTGGGTATACAAATGCAGTTCGCAGACACGCCCGAGTCTCATGACAAGCTCCAGCACATCCAAGACCAACTTCTTCGGATGTCAGCACAATCAAGTTTGGTAACTGTTGCGTTACTTGGGCAGGTTTATCATGAGATCCACCAGTTGGACCCGTCCTTCGCTTTCCTCCCAAGAATCATTGACGCAATGGTGAGTGCAGCCGACGCAGCGACTAGAGCGCATCACACGCGCTTCCTATCAACTAACAATTGGTTGGAGATGGCGGACAAGATGGGCATTTCTCAACCGGCCTCAGTGGACTCAAGCCTCCTCACAAGCTCGCAACAATCAACGTCGTCAACACGTTCAGACTTAGAAGTAGCACTAGAAAGAATAGTTCCGACCATTGTCGCTCAATTGAAGTCTCAGATGCATTTCTCCCCAAGGGCGGAACCGGCCCTCCAAATATCCTGGTTCAGACTTCAATCGCCGAAGGTAGAACAACCAACGATTATTACAGGACGTCTTTTGATGAGGCTGCACGCGTGGGAGAAGATCGGAGGAAAATCAATCATCACCACAGGAGCAGTGTGGGCGTGGAGGAGCCCCGAGTCCCCGTCAATATTGCAAACACTCGCGCCAGCGCCCCTTTACAGGCACACCAGCGATGATCCAAGAGTACCAGACACTCCTGGAGGAAGAGATCAGAATTGGCGCGGTCAGCCGAATTCAACCAAATCAAGCAAAGTTGATCCTCCAAACTTTCCTAGTGCAGAAGAAAGGTGGAAAGTTCCGAAAAGTATTGAATGCAACCCGACTCAACCAACAGATCATCTCAGAACACTTCAAAATGGAAAACTTACAAACATCACTCGACTTGATTTCGGAGGAGTCTGGCTCACAACAATGGATATTCATTCGGCATACCTCCATGTACAACTATCCCCACCTCTTCGACCCTTTCTCTGTTTCAGGTTCAGGGAGAGATATTCCAGTTCAATGCTCTCCCTTCGGATTGTCGACAGCACCTCGGACCTTTTCGGAAATTATGAAAGTAGCGGTGAAATCTCCGAGAGCAGTTACAGATCGCGATTGTATACTACCTGGACGATTTACTCCTAATTACAAAGACGCAGCAGGAGTCTCATTTCAAAACCAGAGAAGCGAAGCGGAGGATGGAGGAGTTGGGGTTTATCATCGCAGAGAACAAGAGTTGCTTAGTCCCATCGCAGGAGGTGGAGTTTTAGGGTGGACCATCAACTCAGCCAATCGAACCGTGAGGATCACGGAAACGAGGAAGATGAAAGTCCTATCACTCCTCAAATTGATGACGAGTCGATGCATCGAGAGGAAGACGATTCCGACAAAACAACTGTCCAGTCTGATTGGAACCCTCAGTTTTTACGGACGTCCGTCCCAGAAGCAAGCTTGTACCTCCGAGAAATGCAGACGACGTTGCATCGAGCAGTTCGCAAGGCTGGCTGGAATGGTTCCTCACTCTTAACCCCGGTTCTGTTAGGAGAGATCCACTTTTGGAAACACAGGATCGAGAAGAACGATCCACTCAACTTCGCTCCCAAAACAAGTCAGGCGGTGCTCACAACAGATGCAAGCCCGTCCGGTTGGGGTGCAGTCCTGGTTCACAACGGCTTGAGACGTATGTTCACGGAATGTGGAACGAGATGGAGAAACAGCACACAAGCAATTGGAAGAGACTGCTGCGGTCGGCAGCAGCATCCGTCAACTCCAACCTTATTTCAAACAGAATCAAATACATGCAATATCCGTCCAATCGGACAGTACAGCTGCGGTTTACAACCTCGGAAAGAAACGAGCTGGCCAGACGCTCAAACAGATTACCAGGAGCGTCCTGAAGACAGCCGAGCGAATGCAACTCCTCTTTGTTTCAGTACAACACATTGCGGGAAAGTCGAACTCGGTTCCGGACGCTCTCTCGACTACCTCCACAGGGAGAATTCCATCTCCTCCCGGAAGTCCTCCAGAGACTAAAACAGGAATGGAACTTCGTTCCGCTAGTCGACTTATTCGCCAGCAACAAAACAAACAATGTCCAGTATATTGGAGTCGATTCGAGGACGGACACGCAGCTGGAAAAGACTCTCTGTCCGTCAGTTGGAGCGGGATGACTCATCCTCTCCTTCACCCTCCGGTGTCATTGATAACACGAGTTCTGATGAAAGTTCAGTTGTAGAGGCCATCGAACGCGGTGATCATCACTCCGCTATGGCCCGGACAGACTTGGTCACATCTCCTCCACTCACTCAATCCAACACAGATCATCCTCGGCCCATACAACACCCTTGCGATGCTAGACACTCCGAACAGGGAGCACAAACTCCCACCAGGGATGATGATGGCGTCACTAATCAACCCTGAAACTATCCAACCATTACCTTCATCAGAGAATTAGGTCAATCGGCAGGGTGGAGCGAGGATCTCATCGTCTTGCAGGAAAAGAAATACAAACGTCCAGAAGCTTCAGCTCGATCATGGAAGATTTTCAAAGCATATTGTGTCGAAATGAATCACTCGAATGAGTGTCTCGTCGACAAATCCACAAATATCCATGTCCTCTTGGGTGAATTCGCTCTCTTCCTTGAAAAGAAATTCAAACAGTCACCGTCCCGCCCTCCCTCATCATGAGTCATGTGAAATCAACGCTACAACTCTTCCACAAGAGCCTCAGCCTGGATAACACACCACTGCGATCCATTCAACGACTGATTGCTAAACGAAATCCAAGGAAGAAGGGGCAAAATATAAGCAGATGTGGAACATCAACGCGATTCTGGATTGGGTTATCAACTCAAATGAAGAAGCGAAGAAGAATCAAGATCTACATCAAACAAGAACCTCTATAGTGAGAGATAAGGGTAGTGGATAGGAGGTGAGAGGCAATAAGTGTGGAGTCATAGATGGAGAAGTCAAGGATGATTGAGATAGGTGGAAATAGGTTGGTGTGGAGAAATAGGTGGATATAGATAGGTGTATGGGCATAGGTGGATAGAGATTGGTGGAGAGATAATAGGTGGATAGTGGGGACATTGGTGGAGAGAGATTGGTGATTGGTGGAGAGATTGATGATGAGAGATTGGTGGAGAGTGATTGATGATGAGACATTGGTGGAGTGATTGGTGGAGTGGTATTGATGAAGTCATTGATGATAGACATTAGTGGGATATTACATAGCAATAATGATAATAATATATAGAGATGCATTAGTGGAATAGTATTGGTGAAGAGGACATTGATGGAGAATTGGTTGGTGTTTGTGGATAGGCAAAAATATATAGACATTGGTGGATTAGTCATTGGTACGCGTAGCTAAGACTCTATGAGTCGTTGAGTAGGTCGTCTGTGTCTTGGTCATTGATGGAGGATTTCTTGAGGAGCTCAGCATATTTGGGATCGATGAAGTAGCAGTATGTTTGTTTGCCATCTATGCGTTTTGTTTGACTGTGCAATGCTCATGGAGGTCCATCTGGAATGTCTTGAGTTTCTTATAGTGATCTGGCATTAGTTCAGAGGCATAGGAACGTGGCATTCCTTGTTCTAATTCATGGAGGTGTTCGAGACAGAAGTCTCCTATTGCTGATCTAGACACTTCTTGGAGAATACATCTTGCATTAGTGTTTGGTAATTGCCTTGGGTTGAAGTCATTGATGGGTCTTTGATTGAAGTATGTCAATAGGTGCGAGTAAAAATCAGGAGTGAAGGAGCGGATGAGATTGAGGAAATAGCTGGAATCATCCTTGCGTTTATTCGAGACTTTGCAGACACAATAGCGTCTATCATCGACTTCAATCTTGACTGGATATGCGTTGTTTGTGCAGAAGATCAGATTGGCAACATTCTCAGCGTCACGACGAGCGATTCCTTTTTCATTAGCTCTGAAGCTAGTGTCTGAAATAATTGATTTGAGGGCATCAAAGTTCGACATTCTTTCTTCACCAGCGTTCTTCAATTCATTACAGACGATCAGCATTTTGCCTTCAATTACTGTGTTGAATGTACCGCAGAGTTCTTGAATGTCAGTGATGTTTGGAGCAGAGTATCCTCGCATTATTTCACAGAGCACATTAGTCCAGACATTTTACCAATTCCTTGCATTCCCTTCAAGATTATGACTGACGCTGTTTTCTGACCAGGATTCTGAATCACGAATGATATCCAGTTGATAATGAGTTATACAATTCTTCATTATTGTCTGAAATTATCTCTTTGGTGAAATCTAAGAATGGTTGAATCAGATCAGTGTTTGGTTCACTAACGAATGGATATTTGTATCCTTGGAATAGTGAGAACATCTGTGGATTATCGCTCATGAATCGAATGCCATTGACCATGAATAGATTGCGATTATTCTCGAATGTTGATTGACACGTTATCGTTCTACACTTCTTTGGATCTTCGCTTGGGATAGTCACTTTGATTGATTTCAATAATCTCAAGACGTTACCTTCTTTCTGAACATTGACACGATAGCAGAGATCAAGAGAACTGTACTCTTTCACAATGCATAGCAATGATACTTCAATACATCGGAGAACTTTCAATAGATCTCTCAGCACTTCTGTCTCTGATTTGTAGTCTTTGTTTGTTGCCTTTTCCTTATTGTGGAGAAGTCAAATGGAGACAGCAGATCGATCTTTCATCGAATGAATCCTTCGTTATTGATTGTTCATTGGTGGGTTCATTGAGAGATTATCATTGACTGGTTCATCATTGGAATCAACTTCAAGACTGTCAAAGAAATCAGAGACATCGTAGTCAGTGAGAGGAATAAGGAGTTCATCATTATAGTACTTTTCATTGTGGATTCTAATGATTTTAATGAGGACTCCAGGATGGGTAACATTCGAAGCGTAGCGTATTCTCTGTGATTCCCAATTCTTCTCTGCATTTTCAGTCAATGTGTTATTGTCATAGATGTCTTTGTATGTTTGTTCAAGCATCTCGTCTGTAAATCCATTGATGTGTCTCAGGGAATTAAGGCCTGCAAATAATGGCAACGAGGAGACTTCCTCTTCAATTGATCTTGATCCAGAATCGTTGTGAATCACTAGTCCTTTCAGTCCATTTCTGATTAAATCAGCTTGGGCTAAAGTGTACTGTTGAATGGAATCCTCGTCGAAAGAAGGAGCTATTGGACTTTCAATTATTGTCGGGTTCACTGATTGCTTCACTGAGGGCTTCTTCTCTGTTGGAGTGGGCTTTAAAGAAATACCCAGACGAGATATTACATCTGACAATGATGATAGGATGAAGAGTTCGTCAAAGTCGTTAATGGTCTTGTATGATTGGATTTTATTAGTGCCTTCCACTTTCCTTTGGACTTTGGTTTCGGTTGCACTATCCAGCGCAGAGATGAGTCTACACAGGCGAATAAATCCACATCGTATTGGTCAGTTTTCTTCACCTTCACCATTGAGTTTTTCTCCAGTTTGTAGCCATTAATATCGCAGTATATATGAAGACCCCTGATCCAGTCACTACTAATCCGACATCATTGGGTAATACATTTAACACTGATGTTCTGATTTGGATCTTGGTTTCTTCATCAGCATCCTTCTCCAAGATGTCAATATCCACGACTGCTAGGTTGGTCACATGTGCAATGTTTATTGCTGTTCCTGTTCGTTTATGACCAGCACTCTCAGATGATATACCATCGTTGTATTTCTTATAGTCGAACAATGGTACTTTATGAGGTCTCAAACGATCAGACAATGAATGAATTTCGTCAGGAAGATTATTGAACAATGCTTCAATTTCAGAGTCGAAATCATTATCGAAATCGTCCTTGAGAGAGTTCTTTATTTGTGCATCTTTTTCCTTGAATTCAAATCTTACAATTTGTAATGCCATTCTTTCTAAGGAGATAAAAAATTCGATTTATAAAAAAGTTCTGCGTTTATTTTTTCTGAGACCCATAATTTTCTGTGTTCTCGATTGACAGTAGTCCAAAATGGAGTCATTATCCGACACAATTGACAGAGCTCATCAGTGCGAGGAATTAGTGCCGATTCTCCGATCAGGAAATGTCACTGTGTCACTGGGTAATTGGGATTTTTATTTTGGATTTCATTTTGAAAAGTCCACGTGCGAGTCTTATTTCGATTGAAATCATCAGTCCTATTACCCAGTGACAGTACCCATTGACACCCCACTGGCTCGAGGATATAATGCTTATTCTCCGATCAGGAAATGTCACTGTGTCACTGGGTAATTGGGATTTTTATTTTGGATTTCATTTTGAAAAGTCCACGTGCGAGTCTTATTTCGATTGAAATCCTCAGTCCTATTACCCAGTGACAGTACCCATTGACACCCCACTGGCTCGAGGATATCGTGCTTATTCTCCGATCAGGAAATGTCACTGTGTCACTGGGTAATTGGAATTTTTATTTTGGATTTCATTTTGAAAAGTCCACGTACGATCTTTTTTCCGCATTGATTCTCCGAGACGATTGACATTAGTTCAAAACATTGATGCCTTAATCATTATCTCCAGAGCTCCACGAGTGAGCAGGACCCTTCAGAATGCACCTGGAGGATGTAGACACTATCCCCATGCATCACTGACGTTTATAGGTTTTTCTGGGCAATGGTCGTTTTTGACATTTTTAGAGCTCCCTATATATAGAAATTAAAAATTGGAAAAGTACTTTGGAATTAAGCTTAATTTTCGATTCTTTTAATACTGCTCCAGCGTCTGTCTCCCGGAAATAAGTGTTTATCATTGATGGTATATTACAAATAAATGATTGTTTCTTCTTTTCTTGGGCATTGGGATTTTTTCATTTTTGCATTCTAAGGTTATGGACCTGAAATGTTCGAAAAAAGTGAAGTGTTCCAGATCGTCTTCATTCGTTCTGATAAAGTCAATGTTGATCTTCTGAATTCATTGGTGCAAGAATTATTGGAATCTGACGTCTCTGTGAGGAGTTATGGGTGATCTAAGGCAAAATTGTGGTCAAAATTAGTGATTTTTCAAAGTTGCTGAGAACCTCAATGTTAGTGATATTTTCGATGATATTTCATAATTTGATGTCAAAAATGATTTTCTAGCTGTTGGCGAGGATTTACATTGAGGAGAATCTTTGTGGATTTGGATTTTAATGGAACAATTTTCTTGATATTTCCCATTGACAGATTGACAGAAAGTGACTTGAAATAGTGACCTTATCATTCATGAGATATGCTCTTCTGTTGGCTCACTGATGATCTATTACATTCTTGTTAAAATAATTGGAATTTGACTTTGATGGAACAATTTTCTTGATATTTCCCATTGACAGATTGACAGAGATTGAGACGGAATAGTGACCTTATCATTCATGAGATATGCTCTACTGTTAGCTCACTGATGATCTATTACAATCTTCACAAAAATAATTGGAATTTGACTTTTATGGAACAATTTTCTTGATATTTCCCATTGACAGATTGACAGAAAGTGACTTGAAATAGTGACCTTATCATTCATGAGATATGCTCTACTGTTGGCTCACTGATGATCTATTACAATCTTCACAAAAATAATTGGAATTTGACTTTTATGGAACAATTTTCTTGATATTTCCCATTGACACATTGACAAAGATATTCAGAAGGATTGTAATATTCATTAATGTGAAGGCATTAGATATTTGCTCACAGCTGATCTATTCCAGTTCTCATTGATTTATTTAGAATATGACTTTAATGGAACAACTTTTTTGATTCTACTGATTGACACATTGACGACAGTAACACTATTGAAGAGACAATAACACCATGCACTCATGAGCTCCGTCAATCGTCTCGGAAAAAGTATGCCCAAAAATGATCGTACGTGGACTTTTCAAAAATGAAATCCAAAATAAAATCCCAAATACCCATTGACACATTGACATTTCCTGATCAGAGAATAGACATTAATTCATCAGTCCTCATGGGTGTCAATGGGTGCTGTCACTGGGTTATAAGACTGAGCATTGTGGATGACTTTAGTGTGAATAGCTGATGTGCTGACATATCCTTAGCTCACTGAAGATATATTACATTCTTTATTGATTCATTTGGAATTTGACTTTGATGGAACAATTTTCTTGATATTTCCTATTGACAGATTGACAAAGATTGTGAAGGAATGTATCTATGCAGTAATGTGAAGGCATAAGAGATTTGCTCACAGCTGATATATTACAGTTAATCAATGATTTATTTAGAATTTGACTTTAATGGAACAACTTTTTTGATTCTACTCATTGACAGATTGACAGGAATAGCATTAATGAAGAGATATTAATTGCTTGAGCTAGTTGGATGTCAGTAGTGTCAATCGTCTCGGAAAAAGTAAGCCCAAAAATGATCGTACGTGGACTTTTCAAAAATGAAATCCAAAATAAAAATCTCAATTACCCATTGACACATTGACATTTCCTGATCGGAGAATAGACATAAATTCCTCGAGCCACTGGGGTGTCACTGGGTGCTGTCACTGGGTTATAAGACTGAGCAAATGGGATGTCATTAGTGCGAATCATTGATGTGCTGATCTATCCTTCGCTCATTGCTGGAATATTACAGTCTTGTTGATTTATTATGAATTTGACATTAATGGAACAATTTTCTTGATATTTCCTATTGACAGACTGACAGAAAGTGAGAAAGAATGTATCTATTCATTATTGTGAAGGTCCTTCTGAACATTTCTCACAGCAGATATATTACATTTGATGATGAAATAATTGAAAATTGAAAATGATGGAACAACTTTTTTGATTATACTCATTGACATATTGACATGAATAGCATAAATGAAGAGACTTTAATTCTAAGCACTAGTGAGCTCCGTCAATTGTCTCGGAAAAAGTTAGCCCAAAAATGATCGTACGTGGACTTTTCAAAAATGAAATCCAAAATAAAAATCCCAAATACCCATTGACACAGTGACATTTCCTGATTGATGAATAGACATTATAGTCAGGACAAAACCCGATACTTTGATTTAACCCGATACCCTCCGTGGTACCGCTGGTGTCCATCATTTTTTTGTTGATGACATTTCCTCCACAATCACTTTTCATCATTTCATCTTTTTGTTTTCAAGTGGAAGAATGAGTAATAAACGATCATCATTTGAAAACCAGAACTGGTAATTGTGAATGTTGATGAAGTGAAATGTGATCAGACCCACAACAATGGAAAAGGACAGCCCGATCTCGCCTCCACTTTCACCACGAGATGTTTCACATCTCATGAGTGGAAGTGACATCAGATCACTTCCATCTCGCGTGGAAAGAGGATTAAAGATTTACGCAGAACAGAACGTGACGCTTGATACTGTCGTCCAAGCCGGAGTCTGCAGCGAAGCGGCACTAAAGAGAGGAAGGAGAGCGGAAAAAGAAAATCGCCCACCAGGAAAAGATGGAAGACCGACACTATTGACAACTCAAGACGAAAATGAGTTGTATGATAAAATTCGGACCAAGATCGCTGAGAAAAAACCGATGAAAAAAGCGGAGATCCTCCAAGAAGTCTTATTTTTTTCACTTTTTTTCCGTTTTTAGATGAATATCATCTATTCAAAGAGTCCTAGATTCAATCCTGATCACCCGTCATTGAGTATGTGGAATGTCAACGCATTCCTAAAACGTCATTCTCTCCTCGACTCTATGAAACCCGGATATTTAGACCCAGACCGATTGAAAGCATCCACTCTTGCTAACATTGTCGGTTGGTACGAACTGCTGGAGAGTACTGTGAGATTGGAAAACATCCACGATGACTTGATATTCAACTTGGACGAATCATCTCTCCGGATCGGAGAGGACAATTCTTCTCTGGTCGTTTACTTTGCTGGCGAACAATGTCCTCCAATTCCTTCCGCTTCTCGCGTACAAAATGCGACACTCGTTGGAACGGTCAATTCCACTGGAATCCATCTTGATCCCATTTTACTATGGCCGTCCAAGCTTCCCGTAAAAGAATTCGAAAAATTTCCACAACAGCACATTCATGTCGAATACAACGAGTCAGGATGGATGAATACGAAAACATACATCGAAATTATGTCAAATCACATCATTCCAGAAATCGTCGCATTTCGGCAACAAATCCACAAGACCAATCGGAATGCACTCCTACTGATGGATGGGCATCTTACAAGGCGAAATCCGGAAATCATTTCTCTCTGTCAACAAAACCACATCCACATACTCCTCTACCCATCTCACACCTCGCACATTCTTCAGGTGTGTGATCAGTTTGTTTTCTCGAATCTGAAGCAACAACTCAAAGATTATTCGTTCCTCCATCGACGTCGAGCATAGTCGAATATCGCACGAATCTCGCGAAGGCACTTCCTGACGCTCTGAGAGAAGCGTTTAAATCTTCTTCGATTTTAGCCTCATTTAATCGATGTGGCTGTTATCCAATTTCGCTCGAAGCGGCTGTGCAGAATCTGAAAGATTTTGTCCTCAAATTGATATTACCTTTCTTGAAGAATTTCGCACTCGAACCAACCTCAACATGAAACCAAGTTCGTTTCTACCTCCCGATGAGGTCGTAACAAATCACGGATCACTGTTGACAACTTTTCACGACACTGTAAAATTACCTGGACGGAAACAGACACTCATCACGGATTTTGCAGTTCGTCGCGATCGTAATTCTCGCGATTCTCAATCAAGTATCCTGAGGGGACGACCAACTCCACGTCGACGTCGAAGCCACTCCCGATCTGAAAGTGAGGGAGCGTGTCCCGAACCTCGGAGAAGGATCAATCGGCGTGAGATGGTGCGTGATGATGATGAACAAGAATCCTGAATCTATCGCAGGCAAGTATCAATTTTGCACGTAATATATTTGATTCACTTCATTTTCAAGTATTCTCCAGTTATGACCTATTTTGAATCCAACATATTTCGTAAAACGGGAGAAAGAAGCCAAAAAATAAATGATGTGTCTAGATCAACACCGAAACAGTATCGGGTTTTATCAAAGTATCGGGTTTTGTCCAGACTATAATTCCTCGAGCCACTGAGGTGTCACTGGGTGCTGTCACTGGGTTATCGGATTGAGTATTGTGAATGAAAGAGTGCACCATTGACGAAGTCATTAATGAACTTCAGAATCCTTGGATTTATCAAAAATAAATAAAAATAGAGACTGAGATTTTTGTTGAATTGTATATAATCACTAATGACTGAGACACTTGTGAAGTTGCATTTATGATTTAACATTATTGGAATTTTAATCTCCATTAAAGAACAAACTGAAATGAATCGACGAAAATACAATTCACAGATGATTGAGAAAATGATTGATCACAATCTGTCGACCATCAATGATAATGCTGCTGTCATAAACACACTTCAGACAGAAGTAGAAACGAATCAGAAGGAAGTCGATACACTCAAGAAGACAACAGAAGCACACAAGACAGCAATATCATCAATTCAGAAAGTGGTTTCAACGAATGGATCTATCACTTGTTCAGCCGGTATTGCGACACCAGAAATTGGAGGATTGATCAATGTGAGTGGAGCGAAGTGGAACATATCAGAGGGATCACTTCCGAGGTATCCTGGAACGTATCCATCATCAACATTTTCTTCTGGCGTTTCAATATCGCAATCACTAGCAGAAACTTCAGGAATTCAGCTCAATGGTGATGGCATCGTAATGTGGTCTCCGTGTGACAAACCAGCATTGTATTACTACGATGAGGACACTGGTTCAGGAGTGTTTTCAATATCCACAACAGGAAGTTTTTCTCAACTGTCAGACAGAAGAGTGAAAAGAAATATTGAACCGTACCCCGATGTTCTTGATCAACTGAATAAAGTGGAAATTGTGCAGTATCAGTTCAACACATTCGACTCGAAGATCAACAAAGTAACAAAGCAAATCGAGAATGAGACAGATGAAGAACACTTGAAGAACTGCAAAGAGAAATGTGAATGTCTGAAGAAGGAAAGTGAGAAGAAGCACATTGGTGTGATTGCACAACAGATCCAAGAAATATTCCCTGAAGTCGTGAATGATTCCAATCCAGACTGTCTTCAGGTTGACTACGCAGAACTCTCGTGCTTTTGTGTGAAAGCCATTCAGGAACTGAACACTATCGTCGGACATCAACAGACACTCATCAATGAACTAATACAAAAATATAATTCACTAATCAATACTCCAACATGAGATCAACCAGAAATTCAAAATACTCTTTGGTTATTTTTCCATTGATTGTCTCTGATGTTTCCATTTCAATTGATTCACCAGAACTGTCTTTGAACCAGATCTTCACAATTGATTGTCGAGTGCTTAATTCCCACTTCTTTCGCTTCGCAATCTGTTCATTACAGAAAGCAACAAATGAATCATTGAAGGCATCAGTCTGGATCCAATCACCATGGATGGTAATATGCTGTGGAATGTCTTTTGAAATGATAGTTGAGTTACCATCAATTTCCTCCCTCACGTGGATGAGTTTGCAGTCGAGAAAGTGAACATATTTTTGATTTCTGGAATTGGTAAAATCAGGAGGGAGTTGAGCAGTGTGAGAATTCTGAATTGAGAAGTATCGCTTCACCATCGTTGTTTTCTACAAAAATAAAATATCATATTTGTTCTTAATATTATGACTTCGTCATCTTAGAAATGCGAAGCATTAATAACCTCTCTTCACTTCTTCACACGCTTCTTGAAGTCGACGATCAATGACATATCGCACTCGTGGTTGTCCATTCTCAATCCAGAACAACCAGTATGTTGCCTGATGTAGTGCCAAAATTGGTGGAGGAGGACCTTCTTTAGTCGAAGTAAAATATGGATCAAGTGCTCCCTGATTGATTGGTGATCCTCTGAAGACAATATTAACTGATTCTGATGTAGATATACCCTCTTCTCCACCAGAGATGTTTCCTCGTTCTGTTGGGACCATGAATGTGAAACTCGTTGCATCTGTAGTACCAGTGTGGTATCTTCTTTTGTAAAGTTTGTCTTTGTACTCATACACGCGAGGTACACAAATGGAATTCTCAAACTCTTCTGTTGCAGAACACCCAAGGAAATCACCATTCACCATCATCATTTGATAGAACTCTGGTGAGAGTGTTGACATTGGGAAATTGGGAAAGTTTGTACCAAGCAATTCGAATTGACCAACGTAGTGAGGATTTCTGAAGACTGTACATTCATTTGGTCTTTCAGGGAATAAGCACATAAGATTCATGAGATTGTTGAGTTTGATACTGATGTTTGATCTGACTCCCATCGCTGTTGCTTTTGATTGAAATGATTGTGTGTCAATTCTTTCAGCTTTCAGGACATAAAGAGTCTTTGAGTAAGTGTTGATCAGTGATTGTTTTGTTACATCAGTCATTTGATATCCATAGCAAATTGATGTTGCTCTTTCTACAGATGAAGAAACCAGTGTGGTTGCTGCAGTCAGTAAAGCGACTCTCGGTATTTTTTCTGATGGTTGAGTGATGTTGGAGTATCCACCACATTGACTGACTGGATTACCAATTTGAGTAAATTCCTGCGTCGTATGAGTCCAATCTCCTTGATACATAATCTCCACACAACCTCCACCAACCACGTTTTCAAATGCTTCACAATGAATATTCCAATGATCTGTGACTAACTTTCGAAGAACAGATGACGGTTGAATCGGACAATACACAAGTGAATCAGCTGTTAAATGAAATCTCAAACGTAAATTACCAAAGATAGAATTCGGATACTGATCAAATGTACTAAGTGGAAGTAAGTTCACAAATGGAATCACCAATGGAATTGTGATTGTGTGAGTTGGAGGAAACTTACTATTTCCAGAGGAGACCGGAGTATAGTAGCATCCACAGACACTCGGATCCATTCTCTGAACATTTTCCCAAAGGCTGTAGCAATGTTTCATGTTGTTTTTCTCTTCATGTGACTTGAATGTGTGATACAGAAATGATTCGTGAACATGATTATTCTGAAGTGTATTGTCAATAATGTTCCCTTGACTGTCGATGAGTCTCATGTCTCGAATTGCATCTGACGACGATTTGAATCCATAGAACATCCCATAAACCCCCACCTTTTGATTATCAACATATCCGGGTGAGTGAACTGTAACAGAAACTTTTAGATCGATTCGCAAATGACTCTTCTCAAAGTCAGTCACATCATGACCGTCATAACATAATGGAACTTCAATCTCATCTCCGATTCTGCATGGCATGGGAGGATTTGTTGCATGTACTTCTTGAATTGTGAACACATGTGGTTCTGAATCCCATTGTTTTGGCAAGTGGTTCTGCACTTCAATTTGCTCAAGTAATGTCGATGTTGGTTTGGATTGATTAGATCTGATACTTCTCATTTATAGAAAAATAAAAAATACAATATCATAATTTTCTTTTACTGTTTTCAATTTGGAACGATACCGAGATCTTGGTGCAATGCTTTCAGTGTGTGATTTGGATAGTACTCGACTCTAGGTTCATCGTTACTGAAGCGTAGTACCCACCACGTTGTTGCAGTAGTCGCTAGAATAGGTGCTGGAGGATGTGTAAATGTTGTCATCATTCCAAGCTTTTCAGGAATTCCTTGACTTGTATCAAGAACATTGTAGTAGGTATCAATCACTCCTTGATAAATCGGATGTGATCTCAATGTGACTGCAACATTCTGACCTCTGGAACTGATTGAATCATTGCAGTTTGTTGGACAACCATTTCTCTGAGTTGGAAAGCACAAAAGGAAGTCAGTATTGTCATGAATCGGGCGTACTCTTGTCATTGTCTCTTTTTCATAATTCCGATCACCAGAGAGTTTCTGTTCAACGAGAGAATCCGTCAATGATCGCTCCAAATCATCAGGAACAGCTAGATACGAATCGAGATTGAGTGTCGACAAGGCGAACTGATAAAAGCGAGCTCCAATTGTGGTTGTCGGTTGTTCTGGAAAATACCTGTTTTGTAGATTCACCTGAAGATTCTTCTGCATTGGATTATGGAAACAAGTGACTTCATTCTCGTAGTGACGAAACAGGAGCAGAATATCCTTTGCGTTCACAAGTACCATTTGCTGAGTACAATCAATACCTGTTTCCGTTGGTGTCTTCTGAAATGGATAAAACGATATCTTCTCAGCCGGAATTGTTCCAGGACGATTCTGATACATCTTCTTCAGATTCTCTTTTGCATCTTTTTTCATATTGTATCCAGAGCTCATGCAATACACATCATCAATTTGATACGTAATGACGTTAAGTGAGATGGACTGATCCACATATTCTGGTTCTTTTGTGATAGTTCCAGCTGAATTAATTGTGATATCTTGAGTAACTGCTGGTATCCTGAATGATTGACCAATCTGAACGAAGTTCTTAGTGCATGAGGTGACAAGATTGTTAAAGAAATATGGACGAGTAGATTGACAGTTTTGAATAGAACTTTGAATTGGAGGACATAACGATTTATAGTCACTTATTATTAACGAGAGTGTATTGTTCAAGGTGAGTTCAGGATTAACTGGACAACAAACGAAAGCATCTTCATTCATGTGAACACTCAATTTCAGATCTCCAAAGAGGCATCTTGGATAGTCAGTCATCCCTGAGAAAATGAGAAGATCTTCAAGATTGATTGACACACGAATTGGTACATCAATACTGTCTTGGAATACTCCTGTTCCAGATGTTGTTGTGAAATCAGAAAGTGGAATGTAGACACCAGCAACCGATTCATCATGAGTCCAAGCATTTTTTCCAGGGTGTGCGAGTGTTTTCGATTCTCAATTGACTCTTCGGTTTGATCATATTGTAGATGTGAGACTCCATTGATATATCATTGTTTGTTGTGCTTATGATTCTCTGGTTTTTGTGAAGAACAGTGAGGTCGCGAAAGATTGATGCAGAATGTTTGAGTCCCACGAACATGAATATTCTCTCATTCATCAATGAACCAACCTTTCCAGCTGTAGTTTGCCAATTGTTGATTCTCAGTTTCACTGTCATTGTGAACGTAATGAATGAATCATCAATTTGACAAATGTCCTGATTGCCAGTCAACGGAATGATTATCTCTTGTCCTGTGTAGAAGCGTGCATTCTCTGATGGTTTCAATTCTTGAATCGAAGTACTGTGTGCCCCATCATTCATTAGGTAATTAATGAAATGTTCGGACCTGAGTTGTTGTTGAATTTGACCCATGTCATCTCGTGTGTATTCTATCCTTCCAGTGGTATTTCCAGTCAATGATGTAGCTCCAGTTCTTTTGTTTGTCAGATGTGTTATATGCGAGTTCATTTTAACAAAATAAAAATTCCATTTATGCTTTAACTCTAGTTACTTTTTCTTTTGGTTTCTTCGCTTTCGGTTTCAGCTTTTCTTCCAGTTTCATTATTTCTCCTCTGAGTTTGTTCGCAACTGCTGTGTTTCCTTCATTGATTGCTTGCTCACATTGTGCCATCTTTTCGGCATGGATTTGCTGGTCCGATTTCACATCTGGAATCATCTCAACACCTGTCTGTGCGACCTTAGAAATCAATGGTCCAACAAAGGGTATTAGATTCAGAAATGGAGCTCCAACTCTGAGTATATTTTTGCCAACTGCTGCTAATTTTGATAACCAACCTGGTGCCATTTATGAAAAATAAAAATATTGAATTACAACTTTATTATTGTCGAAATTGTATCATTGGATTTTGGGACTGACTACCACTCCTTCCGAGATTCTGGTTGACTTCTGGACTATATTGCTGGTCAAATCCACGATTCATTGCCTTGTTTTGTTGATAAGTGTCCATCATTCCTCCTAAACCATTCAGTATTCCTCCTGCTGTTTGTCCGAATTTACTGTTCGTTTGAGAGAGTAATCCACCACCTACTTGAAGCAATGTTGGAGCTAGAGGTTTGATGAATTGAAAGAACTGTTTGCCGATATTTTTGAGTTTGTTGAAACTTCCTGGTGCCATTTATGTAAAATAAAAATACAATTCATTATTAATTGTATCTCGGAATTGCTTTAGTGAGAGAAATGCCATAATTGAGAATAGTATTGTAAGCTTCATTAAAGGCAATACTCATATCCTTTCCACCAACGAGAATCTTGAAAATGGTTCGAAAGATCGGGAGTTTATTCATGCATAAACACTTCTCAGATAAATCATCAAGTTCAATCACCACATCATTGATCCCAGTGAGAGTCGCAATGAGAGCACATAAATCACTCTGGTTTGTGATCAGTTTCTTTGATGGTTCAATGAGATTATTCAGTAGTTTCTTTTCACAAGCGAATGCATTCTTGTATACTAGCAACAACTGATCTTTGAATGCTGTATTATTCGATTCGTATTCCCTCAGTGGAATTGTTCGACTTTGAATCGGAGCTGATGGATATGTCTCAAGCGGAGGATCATAGGCACCTCGTTCAGTAGTTACCACAGGTTCAGAGCAAACACGATCCATCTCCATTTCGAACCTCTATTATCCACTCCAGCTTTGCTTCGATCTTCGATGATTACATTGTTGGTGATTGATGTTGGTACTGAAGAAGAACTTGTGTGTTTTGTAAATTGACAACTGAGAATTGGTTGCATTTTAGTAAAAATAAAAAGTGATATATTCATTTTTGTTTTGATCAACTAGTGAAATACATTACGTCAGTTTGACCTAGTGTAGCGCTCAAATTATGTTCATTCGGAAGTGTATCCAACACTCGAGGTCCTGTATAGTCAACTGGATTCCATGTTCGTGCGAATGCTGCCACCATATTTTCACCACTATGGAGTATTGTATACACAGGAGCAATAGGGCTTTCTGGAGTGATATTATTTCCCTTAGTAAATCAAAACCAGCAGCTCTTGGATTGGGATATGAATTCAAGCGTTTAGTTACAATCTTCATAAATGATTTCTTTTCAGTAAACCATTCGGATCAGCAAAGAAATTGTAATCCCAAAAGTCACTCAGAAATGGAATTAATATTCCTCGATTCATATGAGTCGCTAATCCTGAACGAATCTTTGCGAAATCACCAAGAGAATACACACCGATGGCTTGGTTTGGTTGACCAGTTGCTGTACTTGAACAACGAATTTTCAGGAATTTCATAGCTTCACTCGCAATCCACAATGACACTTGATATGGACTAATTTCATCAGGTGGCAAATCAGGATTGTCGTTCCATATTTTGTCTTCTTAAACTCCTTCCATTGTGCATCTATTCTCGGACGTTCAAGCATCTTAAATGTAGCATACTTTTGTTGTTTTCGTCCTTGTTTTGTCGGATTTGCAGCTGTCCAAGCGTTTCGATACAAGTTTTCACGTCTCTTCGCAATCTTTCCACCATTCCAATATCGTTCAATCCATTCTTGTCAACCACTATCACATCGTCATTGTATCCATCCCCATCTCTGTCTTCCACAAGGACATTCCAACCACCATATCGTTTCGGATTTGAATCAATCATGCTTTGTGCACTTCGAGCAGACGAAAGCATCTTCATATCTGAGATCATAATCCTGTTCTGTTAGTATGTTACTCGCTGCATGTCTGGCTAGTTTATCTTTGGTGCTTTGTTTGAAGGGATTGACGCCTTTCTTCCGTTTTCGATTGTGTAGGATTTCTTTGTTGAATCTGTTGAAGTATTTTTGATCGTTCATTTAGTAAGAAATAAAATATTTAATTTGTAAATAAATGTTTCATCAAAACAAATCACACCAAGAAGAAAACAAGGAAGCAACTTAACACAAAAGATGTCGTACAATTCATTCGATGATCTATCAATTTCAGAATATGTCAATCAGAGACTGCAACAAGTGAAGACCACTAATGTCGGAAAAGAGCTGCCAAGTGCTATTCATCCTGAACTACGGTTCAATCGCAATAGTGTGAATGTGCTCATTGGAAATAGAGGAAGTGGTAAGACCTTTTAATGTCCTCAGAGAACTACTGAAAGTCCAGGAAGTGCCACTCCAAGATGAGAGATTTCACTTATTTGTCTACGTTACTGATAAGCACAATGATGGCACTTTTCAACGATCCAAATCATTAATAAGGATTCCAATTGTGAAGGTCAAGTATAATGAGATATTCGCATTTTTGGAGAATCTTTCAACAGCGAAAGCAGCATACGAAGAAATCATCGACAATCACTGGGAAGAAACAGTGACAGATCAGTCAAGGAAATCAATACTGAAAACACTCCATCTTGATTCATTTCGAGAACGTAATCTTCAAACAATGATCCTCCTTGACGACTGTAGAAGAATCCTCAGTGAGCGAAGAACAAAAGCGAATCCTTCAATTCTGATGGACTTATTACTGGAGAATCGTCAACCAAAATTCACATTCTTTCTCACCATTCATGAACTATTCTCATTGTCTCCAGATATGAAGTCAAACATCGATTCATTATGGATCTTTGGAGGCTTCAACAATGAACGAATCAGAAGAGTTTTCAATCAACTGAATGCACCGATGGAATGCAAAGAGTTTTGGAGTACATACAAACAATTAACGAAGCAACAAGCAGCAATCTTTCGATATGGTCAAACCGTTCACATTGATTACCTCATGGTTTAAAACGATTCCGATTAATTCAAAATGGTTTAGATATTTTGAAATGGTTTCAAATGATTCCAAATGCATTAATGTTATTTTCAAAATGATTTTACAACTTTTTAATTCATTATAAATGAGTCTAACAGTTTTGAACCATTTGAACCAGAACAGATAAATTTAGATTCAGTTGAAAGTTTTCAGATGTATTTAAACAAGAATGGAGATATTCTGAAACGATATACAACAAATAAGCTGAACAAAATGATCAAGATTGACGGGATACAGAATAACCGAAGACCAAAGGCGTAATCGCACTTCGAAAAGACTACTTTGGTGGTTCTCAGCGATGACTTACACTGATTCTCCACAAAAATATGATGAACTTTATGTCTAGAATAACAGTGCTTGAAGACATTGTGAAACGTCTCGCCAATGCTATTGGGAATCTAAGAATCAACGTTGGGGTTAATTCTCAAAGATTCCTGATCATCAATGGAATCATGCAATTGTCTCAAGCATTGTGAAACCAATTCATCATCTTTGATTATTTTTGTTGAAACTAGTTGTATTAATCGCTTTTGTACGTCACTCAATTGTGAATCAAACTCTTGCTTTCTTCGTTGGTTTCCGATAGTACCATTCTCTTTTGCTCGGGCGGGAATTGCATTCTTTGCATCACTTTCTGATTGATAAAACTTTGGTCGGCCTTTCACTTTTGTTGACATCTTTTCTACGGAAATAAAAATCAGATTTTAAATTTATGAATTCATTTTTTATCCTGTAAGAAAGATATGGAGAACTTATCAATAAAGCTCATCAATGAATTTGCTCAAAAGCTGGGAGTTGACTGGGATTCATTTACCGTTAAAACGACTGATTGAAACTGCCAATAATGCTCTAGTTCAGAATGGTTTCAGAGGAGATATAAACAACACAAATGAGATTGAGCAATTCATCAGAACATTTCCCGTTCGGAATCCATTTGATGGCACCAGTGATTCAAGAACTAATGCAAAGACAGAATAACCAACCCATTGATGCACAACAAATTGATGCGAATGCTCAGCAGAAAAGAAACACCAGTGGAGAATCAAATGAGACTGAACCAAGAGATCAGACAACGACGAATTGTACAGCCAAATCAACAGGTCATTGAGCACGGTCAAGGAGCAGAGAAGACAACGAAGAAGACACCAGCAGAATCTCAATCAGGAAATCCGAGAATATGAACAACGAACGAGGTATCAACAGATGTTAGCTCACTTTGAAGAACGAAGACGAAGATTCTGAATTTGTATCAAGTCCCAATTGAAGAAGATATTGTCCTTCCACAGCTCCCACAAACTCAATTGAATGCTCTGATGTTGAGAGATGTCGATAATGTTCGAGCATTTGCTGCTGCACTCGAGAATGTGAGGGCAAATTTGGCTCCAGCAGGATACATCGCAGATCAACAATATCGAGACGCTAATGGTCCAGTTCAATTGTATTTTCGCAATAATATCACATCATTTGCAGACATTGAAGCACGACTCAGAGAAGTATTCACAGCAGAGAATTTCCCATTCAAGATCTCATTTTGACTTTGCATTCTGAATTCCGTAACAGATCAAAATGGAAACACCACTTATGAGGAGAATACATCATTCTATCAGAACTCAATGAAAACATCACCAATTACCGTCCAAAAATCCTCAAGACATTGATGCCGTCATCAACGCAATGGAAATCAAGAATCAGAGACAGTTTTGAAGTCACAGTGATCGACACCAAAAGAGTGCCATGTGCAATTTATGGAGCTGCTTTTATGTGTACCGATTGCGAAATGGTGGTGCTTGTGTTCCAGGATTGAAAGAACATATTGCTCTTCAGACAGTGTTTTATGTTGATTGTAAATATAAGATTTGCATGTTCACAGCTTTGACTTATCTCACTCATGGAAAGAAGCTGATGGCAAGAATATCTGTCGTGATTCAAGAATAAAGATCGCAAAGCAGCATTTCACATCATTCTATCAGTACTCAGACCTCACTAGTCCAGCATTAGTGAAAATTCTCAAAGAGTATCCAGGTTTCAATATCTCAACAGAAATTGACAGATTTGTAGAACACTTCAATGTGAACGTACATATTTATGAAGCAATTGAAAAGACAATGGAGGCTCATGGATTTATGCTCTATCACAGTCTTTTCTCTCACCATTGGAGAACGCTAGAGACTTGAATTTTTGATGATCATTCTCGAATCGGATGCACATTTGATGTTCGTTTCTGATCCACAAAAGTTGACAAAATTGATGATTTGTCCGCACTGCAAAGACTACTGTCGACCATATAAGTCAAGAGGTGCAGGCACAAGAGATTTTGACAATCATGTGAAGAAATGTCTTGAGCAGGGAATCAGAAATGAAGAAAGATCAGTGGATTTGGACAATGCTTCAGCTCCAATTCTAAATGCAGTTATAGACAATCCATCAATGTCTAATCTCTTGTCCCGAGGAAGGATGAGCGAATACAAGTATACAGATCAATTCTTGACATTCGATATTGAAACTATCATTGGTGAATTCTCAATGGATCTTCCTCAATCTGAAAACACACAAGAGAAGAGTACTGTTCTGAACAAACATCACTTGTATTCATTTGCGTTTTCTTCTTCACTTCCATATTCAGAAACAATGAAAGATGTAAATAGACTCGAATGTTCATATGACAAAGTGGCAGAAAATCAGTGTATCTTGACAAGAGTTTCGAATCAATGAAAACAATGAAGATGAATGGATCAGGATGTGTCTCAAAGCTGGCTTAATCGATGCTGATCTGACAAAAGAGAGAAGATCCAAAAGCAAGCACACAATATTGGCTTTAAACATTTCATCATAAATGATATGTTCGTCGAAGCACTGAGAATTCAAGAATATCAACAGTACTCAGATCCAGAAATTCCATCAAATAAGTATGTCACAGTAATGGGTTGGAATAGTGCAAACTTCGATCTTCCAGTGATCATGAATGCACTGCATTTCACGCAATGGAGCATCTATGAACCACCACTAGGATCGGCAAAGTGTCCGAAACAGCTCGTGGTTCGTCATAAGAAACTCCAGGTGTCATTGAGATTCCTTGATGCAATGAATTTTGTATCTCCACAGACTTTGAAATCATTTGTGCAGGACTTTGGTGATGGAACTGATTCAAAAAGGCATCTTTCCATATGAAGCAATCAATATCACTAATGTTGAAGAAGAATTGAATAAATCAGAACCGTTTCCAGAAGAAGTGTTCTATTCACATGTGAAAAATGAATCATTATTGAAAGAGCTTACGTATTCTGACTATGTTGAAGATGCCAAGAGATTCAGCACAAGAAGAGAATATCTGAAGAACTATAACATCAACGATACACTAATTATGATTGATCCAATACAGAAATTGATTCAGTGGTTTGCATCGGGAAAAGTTGATATGTTGCAGTTTGTTTCATGTCCAGCAGCAGCAGTGAATATGAGAAATATGTCGACATACTTTCCGTCGCTCTATTCTGATTCACCACCATATGCAGACTTCGATATCAATGCCACTTCTGTCGTGAAAACTTGTGAGAAAGCATATGATTTGACACAAGCAAAATGGAAGTATATGGTAAAGAATTATGAATACCAGGATGAGAGAGCAGATCGAGATTCTTCTCAAAATGTGAATGACAATGACTTTGAATGGATGACTGAATTGATCAAGAATGGATGTGCTATTTGTGGAGCTACATTTACGCATCAGGAATCAGCCGACACTCGACAGAATTGACTGCTCACTATCTCACACAAAGAGAATTGTCAACCATGTTGTGTGTACTGCAATGTTGTTAAATCCAATCGAGATGAACACCTGACAAAACTCAAGATTAAACTGCGCCAATTTGCTCAAATTCACAAGCTTCAAATGACATTAACTGATGAGAGAGTGTACAAGCTATTGAGGAGTGGAATCACTGGTGGTTTGTCTAATGTGATGCACAGATTGAATCGATCAGGAATTGACACCATTCATCGTTTTGAATACGATAGTGCAAATAAAAAAGTGATTGACAAAGATACTGGAAACTTAATGACTCACATCCTCTGTCTTGACAATAATTCTCTCTATCCAAGTGTTTCAGCATCAGTTCCACACAAGGCTGTTAAATATACAAACAACAAAATGTATATGCCAGGAAGCGTCAAATTCTACACAACAAAGAAGGATGTAATGTTGAAAGTCATCAAAGACAGGAAAGATCTGTTCGCTGTCAAAGTTAAAGGACAGATCCGTGAGGACAGAATCAATGATTTCATCAATATGCCTCCCATTGTTCAAACAATCAATATCAAACCAGATCAGATGTGTTCAGAAGACACTCTTGAAGCAATGAGGAATTGTGGAGTTCCTGAAGGGAAAGCAGAGAAGAAAGTCACACAATTGTTGTCCACTTTTGGTGAGTACAGAGTGTTCAATTCATACTACTTGTGGTTCCTTATTGATGATTGTGCTTTTGAAATCGATGATGTGTCTGAGATGGCTGTCTTCGAGAAGAATATTGCATTCAATGGATTCATAACATCAATTATTCAACGTCGAATCGCTGCAATCGAGGCTGGAAACACTGGGATGGAAAAGTTCTGTAAACTAATCCTCAATTCATGCTATGGTTATGATTCTCTCAATACTGAAAAATACAAAAGATCATATTTGTTAAATCGAGAACAGACATTTCTGAAGCACTTGTACCCCTGATTTTCTGTCGACAGATCAGATTGGTAAAGATTTGTATTTAGTCGAAGTGAAACCCAAGAAATTCAAATGCAAAACTGCTCTTCAATCAGCGTTCTTTACACTGGAGAATGCCAAGTATTGGTACTTCAATTTCTACTACAATTTCCTCACCAAGTGTTGTGACGAACATAAGTTTCATTTCATTTATTCCTGACACAGATTCGTTGTCTATCGCTATCGCAGGTGATCCAAATCAAGACTGTCATCAAGGTTTATCAGCAATTGTTTCAAATCAAATGTTCTACGACATGAAAGTGTTTCAATGGTTGCCGAATCCAAAGACTGGAATCAAATCAAGGAAGAAGCTATTGGGATTGTCAGTGGAGAAAGAAGGTGATTTCATGATTGCTCTATCACCAAAGTGCTACTATATCAGTGAGAAAAATACACCAGTCCACAAAGCCATTAAAGGAATCTCACTAGCACGGAATTCACAGCTGGATCAATCACAATTCATCAAAGCAAATGAGACAAAACAACCGATTGAAGGAGAGAATGTGAACTTTCAAATGAAGGAAGATTCAATGGTGACAGTGCTGGTGAAAAAGAATGCTCTGACATCAATTCACACAAAGATGATGGTACTCCCGAATGGTTCATGTGCTCCATTCATTGATGGATTAAATAGAGCGGACTATCTTTGCTGAGTATATCTTATTTTTATGTCCAATAAATGCCAACAGTTGATTCTATATTCAAAAATGTTCCAGCAATTGAAGTGGCAAGACAGAAACGACTTGCAACAAGAGTCATTCAACAATGTTCAGAAGAGAATGGACTGAAAACAAATCTACAACTCTACTCTCGTATTCTTCAACAGTTTCAGTTCACACAACAGCAATTGTCCGATATTTCAAAACAAGACCGAAGTCTCACGTTTGGAGGTAAGACACTGTTTGAGTTGTACAATTCATACTTTGATTTGTTTCGTGTCAATCATCCAGATCAAGTGTTTGAAGCAGATTTGCGAAGAATGAGAGTGTTCAATCCAGCGCCTAGAATCAATGCGCCAGCTCCACGGATTCCAGTACAAATTGACTATCCATTCAAGTCGAAAACAAAAGTGTTTCATCAAGTGAATCCAACAGTTCCAGTTCCAGATCAGAATACGTTTGTGACAGATCATTATCCAAAGAATCGATTGTTTCTTCAACGTCCATCATTCTCTCCATATCGACATTCGTGGAAATTGACATCATGGTTCTCAAGACTAATCCGCAATCAATTCCGCAGTACTATCTGGTGTGTGTGAACATTAATACCAAGTATCTAGTGATGATCAAAATAACATCAAGGAATGATGTAGTAATCCAAAATGCTCTTCAGCAACTGATTCAAACCGTGGAAGTTGATCACATTCGTGGAGATGCAGAATCGGGATGGAACAACAATCGCATCAGAGATTTCCTCGAAAGGAATAACGTCCAATTCTTCTTTTCATCATCTCCCCTCACGAATAAAACCAGAGTTGTTGATCGAATGATTCGGACAATCAGAGATGCTTTTCGTGGTAATGTAACTCAGATGAGTGACAATAATGTTATGCAACAGTTTGTGGATTATTATTATCTAACTCCTCACAATGCATTTCGCAATATTGTGACTCCAGTTGAGGTTGAAAGAGATGCTGAACTTGAATGGGCATATATTCAACGGAAACAAGACAAATTGAAGCAGATTAAGAGAACTCAGAACAGAAAAGGGTTATGGGATTATCAACCAGGAAATGTTCTTCAGATTCATTTGGATTTATCAAAGACTCAACACACTTTCGAGAAGCGCAGACGACAGTTTGATAAATTGGCGACATTTATGTCATACGTCAATGGTAATGTTCGCTGTCAATTACTTCAACCATATCAAGACATTCGTGTTGTCGACATTCCAATTCACTTTACTGAAAAGATTGCTGCTTCAATTAATGCACTGACACCTCAGATCAGAAATAAGTTCAATATCCAATAAAGATCAATCAAAAAATGTTCTTTCTAAGTATTTTAGACATTAAAGATTCTGTACAATTCAACAATAGAGATCTCAAGCTCTGCATTTCCACTCATTCATACCATCTCAAATGGTGCGCTCTTTCATCTGTGTTTTCCAAAAGCTGAGTGCCCCAGGTGCCCCAGGTGGATCGTCATTTTATTTTTATTTCATTTTGAAAAGTCCACAGGTCCACAAAGTCCACAAAAGAACCTCTCAAAACTGTCTTTTTACATATTATTCAACAATTTTCTTCCATTAACCTAGGTCCATGTCCCAGATAAAACAGAGAAAATTGTAGCTTCAAAATCAAAAGTCCACATAAATACTTTCAATGTAAAGCTCCATCAATACGTAAAAAGTCACTATTTTCAAAACAACATTTTCCTAACATCACCCATAACTCCTTACATACTTGTCCGATTTCAATAATTCTTGCACCAATCGAAAGAGCGCATCGGATATGTCCTTGGATGGTAATTTAAGCGAAATTGGAGAACTTTTATTTTTCATCAATTTTTCATGTGCACCAAAAATGACTATATAGCAAAAAAATGTCAAAAATTTTTATATTTTTTCGTAATATTATTTTGTATCTTCCACTCTAGAATTAATCTCAGGCTGATTTGACGCGATTTTGAAAAAAGGGCAATCCCATAATATTTTTGTGGGAAAAAATCGACCCACAATGATGAAACATCAAAGTTTTTGGTCGGGGTCGGTGGTCAAGGTAGTGGTCAAGGTATAGAGCCCACCCGGGAATAGGAAATTTCAGGGTCGAGTAGTCTAGTAGGTAAGTGCACGTGCTTACTAGGCTATGAGTCCCAGGTTCAATACCGGGAGGAAGCAATATTTAATAGACGTCTATAGTTCCGAGTCATGAATCTCGGTTACAGGGATCGCAACCCTGGGCCTTGGGGACTTGCCACTACACCTGGCAAAACCTACCTAGCTTCCTCCGTCCCCAAGGTTTTGCACTTTTTCAGATCTGGATCTCCAGTATTGAGCGAGCTGTGGACGTTTTTCAAAGAGGGTCAATCATTTTTCTCACTTTTTCGTATTTTTGCACTAAGAACAACTCATATCTCGATGAATACCTGTCCGATTGACATCCGGTTTCTTTTCATCGATCAGTGCCATCGGAAAGCATAAAATGTTTTGGAATGACATTTTCAAATTTTGTATTCTCGTGTACAGACTCAATATAGTGAAATGGACAAAATGACGTCAAAAGTGAAAAATCAAAAGTGACCAGAATGACCTGCCGATGTCAGAGATGCATGGGGTTGATGTACACATCACCTAGGAGAATTCTGAACATGCTGCAGCATCGGTGAACCTGTGGACTCGTGGACCTGTGGACTTTTCAAAATTCAAAAGAATTATTTTTGATGATCCACCTGGGGCACCTGGGGCACTCAATAGAAATAGTAAAACAACACCAAATGATCACGCCGATTGATCTGTGAATGGATCTGATCATCTGGAGTCGTTCTGAGCGTTCGGAAGCATTAGTGGACTTGTGGACCTGTGGACTTTTCAAAACTCAAAAGAATTATTTTGATGATCCACCTGGGGCACCTGGTGCACTCAATTGGAATTGTAAAAAGCATCTACTGATCATCCCGATTGCTCTCCCACTAGATCCACATCCATCTGTTATTTGGAGCACATCTGATCGCTATCACAGTATTTTTTGCTGTCAGAAAAACAAACGCTTAACTTTTTTAAATTCTAATTTTTTATCTCCTTAGAAATAATGACAACAAAAGTTGAAGAGAAAAAAGTCAGTGATATTTGTGCCATGAATCCTAGATTAGTCGACGATCAACTTGAAGCATTGCTCAGTGGAATTTCAATCGAAATACAATCTTTGTTCGATCGTTTGAGAGTTCATGAAGTTCCAATTTATGACTACAAGAAATATAGCGAAGGTGCTTCAATCGATAATGCTGGATCCAGAAAGACAGGAACAGCGATAAATATTGCACATGTGGCTAATCTAGCAGTCGTGGACATTGACATCTTGAATAAGGATGCTGGTGAAGCAGCTAAAACAAAAATCAGACAATCAGTGATTGATGTACTACCTAAAATGTCGGATTAGTCGTCACTGGTTCTGGTGGTCTTCACATATATTGCGACATTGACGGATACAAACTGGAAAAGAATTCAATGGTAAAGGTGAAGAAAACAGAACAATACGATGTGGATTTGTTTGCTTGTGTAGACTCCAATCTGCGCTGGATTGTGCAACCAAAATCAAGAGTGCAAAGGAAAGTCGAAGGCAAGAATAAAATCCATACATATTCAACATTGAATGATTTTAATCAGCTCTTCAAACTGGCAACATTGTCTGATGTATTGTCCAATCTGGGTATTGTATTGAAGGCAAATACATCAGAGAAGAAGCCATCAGTCAAGCCTCCAAAGTCAGAAAGTCCAAAAGCTCCTGCATTCGATAGTGAATCAATTCAACAGTATTCTTTGAAGCAAGCAGAGCTAATCAGAAAAGGATTAACAGGACTGACAATCCACAATGATTCTGGCTCTCGTTCACTCGAGGATGAAGTCTCGCTGTTGCCGTTGTTTGCTGGACTCAATTCATTGCGACAAATTGATGGATTCACTGACGAGATGCTGGACCAAACGTACCAAGACGTCTATGCTCACAATACATTAACAGAGAATACAAAAATGAATTGGAATGCACAAAGAATCAGATATGCATCCAATATTTCGCATCCAGGAGTACTCGTCAAAATCATTCGGATCCACAATGAGAAATACTACAATGATGAACTCGTTATTCCTCTCACGGACTACGATGTCTCTGATGTATTTGACAGCATTGATGAATCCGAGGAGGACCAATGCCTTGAACAAAGCAATGATGAACCAATCAATGATAAAATTGATCTTCTGTCTTCATTTGACTTCTCTTCAATCAGAAAAAAGGCAACGAATAAAGAATACAAATCGGAAAAAGAAGTTCTGAGAGATCTATTGAAAGTTCTTCGCTGTGTTGAAGTATCTTTGCTTTGCATTGTGAAGGAATACAGTTCGCTTGATCTCTGCTATCGGGTAAATGTTCAGAAAGAAAGCAGTGTCCTGAGATTGTTGAAATCAATTAAAGTGACCATACCAAACGAAGATCCAAAGAAAGTGAAAGTGTTCAATTGCCAAAGCTTATTCGAGGACAATCGTCATCGTTTCATGGTCAATGGCATTCGCTTTATCAGTGACAATCCAGACATGTTCTCACTATTTCAAGGATACAAATATCCATTCGTTGATGAAGTAAACAATCAGCTTATTCAACCATTCTTGGATTTCACCAAAGAGATCATCTCCGACAACAATGAGGAATTGTATAGCTTCATCTTGAATTGGATTTCTTTTGTCATTCAGAATCCAGGTCAGAAGACAGCATCTGTCATCATCTTGAAGGAATGCAGGAATTGGCAAGAATGTTTGGACCAATGTGCTCTGTGAACTACTGCGTGGATATTCTGCTCCAAATATAACCGATATTCAGGAACTATGCGGTACATTCAATACAGTGATTGAGGGAAAGATGCTGATTGTCTGTAATGAACTGAAGAATGTTGGTGAAGAAAGAATGTCCAATTTTGATGCTCTCAAATCCATAATATCAGATACAAGCTTCAGAGCAAACGAGAAAGGAATTGCCAGACGTGATGCCGAGAATGTAGCCAATCTAATCTTCTGTACAAACAACGCATATCCAGTTAAGATTGAAGTCGACGACAGACGTTACTGTGTGTGCAAAGTGTCCAATAAAAAGAAAGATGATGCTGCATTCTTTCTCAATCTCATTCGCTCATTCTCTCCTGAATTCTACTCACATTTGTTGACCTACTTCAGACAAAGAGACATCTCCAACTTCAATCCAAGACAACTACCAAACACTGATGCTAGATGTCTACTCCAAGAAGTGTCCAGATCAGCAATAGGAGACTTTTGCTTTGCGCACATTCACGAATTGAGAAAGGAATGCCATGCTCATATGCAGCTGAAATCATGCCTGAATATTACAAAAATTGAAGACATTCCAGATGGATTTACATGAGCATTGCACTAGAAAGAAAGTCACCATGAATAAAACAAGAGTGTGGTGCTATGTGATCGATCCAAAATATGCCGAACTGCTTAGAAGGTCTACTCTTGAATCAGAAACCGATGAAGAAGACAGTCTTGAATAAGCACAGCAATGTAGATATATTTTTGAAGCACTATTGATGGTCCACAAGCCCACAAAGTCCACAGTCGCTCAGAAATGGTCTCAAATTGATGAATACATACAAGTTTTCTCTTCTCTTGTTCTGTGACCTGAGTCAAATAACGAAAATTGTGGCTTCAAAATAAAAAAGTCCACAATAATTATCATGTAATATAACAGCTATGAGCCAAGTACAAATGCCATTTTCAATCTTTCGAACTCAATCGTGGACCTGTGGACCCGTGGACCATCAAAAACTTCAACCAATTATTTTCCCCAATCCACCTGGGGCACCTACGGCACCTCATTCCACAAATGATCATCCATCAATTCCCAACACCTATTCATCTCTCCATCAATGTCCACAAATCAATGTCCATACATCGATTATCTCCACCTCATAACAAACACTTGTTACACGTAAAACCCCATCAATGTCTCTCAACTATCTCTTACACACTCATGTCACGTATTTCAACATCAATGGCTCCTCATCAATATCTCCTCATCAATATCTCCTCATCAATGCCTCCTTCACCCCTCCCAATCTCTTCACCTATGCCCAATCATCCTAGTCTCTTCACCTATTTTCCCACACATATCTTTTCACCTGTGCCTAATCACCCTTGCCTATGCCACCTATTTCCCTACACTTATCCTTATCAACTACTCAACCACCACCCTATATCTCTGACAATACATGGGTTGTTCGGATTGGATATTCATTCTGGCTCGTATTCATTCATTTTGGGTTTTCACAATCTTTCCGAAATGCATGGTCAAACACGAAACATAATGTTTGAAATGGATGGAAGAGTCAAATAATTAATGAGTGCAGTTGTGAATGCGGTTGGTATTCCATCTTGCCCAATGTTGATTGGACTCTGTTCAGTAGTGAAAGCACAGTCGTTTCTGGTGGATCATCTCGTAAAAAGGTGTTTCACGAGAAAATTTGTGAAGAAAAGATTGTTTTCGGATGATACTGAATTTTTCACGAAGTCGGAAGCTTCTTGCGTCAAAAGTTCACGGCACAAAATGCGAGGTTGTGTTTTCTGAGAAGAAGTCGAGACTCCACATGTTGGTTCAAAATGCTGTTTCGAAGATCTTTCTTCTGTCGCCGAAGATGTATGAATGACCTTTCAATATCACATGTTGTCCATGGAGGATGATACACATGGCATTGATGAAAATCTATCAAGTTTTGGCAAATAAGAGCAGTAGTTGATATAAGTGTGAATCGATGGGCCATTTGGGAGGAGATGGTTCGACGGCCTTGATCCATAATGTCGCAGAGGATGAGAGAGGCATTTCATTTCGAAGTGGTTTTCGTGATTCAGACAGTGAATTGGAGCGAATCCGCATATAAAGAGATATGGACAATTGTTGGAATGGATGGCTTGTCTTGTGATCTGAAGCATGAAATCGAATGAAATGAAATTCAGGTCGGTCGACTGAAGGGATTTACAGAGTAGGTAGCCAGGTTGGAGGACCAGAACAGTTAAAAAGTCGAAGATATGAAGCTGTTCCAAAGCATTGAGCTAATTGGCGTGTTCGCAGATCAGTAGCAAGGAGTGATGGTGAATAGCGATTGAAAGTGCTTCAACACAGCTTTTGCTGTCACATGGAGAGTGAACCAGCGTGTGACAACGGAATATGGGATCAGATGTTTTTCTCTTCCGTTTTGGGTCTGAATCTCACTGAGAAGCTGTTTTCGTGCATGTGATCGTGAAATATGCACCGCGAGAGAATGATATGACGTAAGAAGACGTTGAATAATGTTGAGAGAAGTCATAGAGATCGTATGCTTAAAGACGAGCTGAAGACGGTGTGACGAACAGTGAATTGGTCGAAGAAAGGGAAATCGGTTGAGAAGACGACCCCAGAGACCATTTCCCAACCCAGTCATTGTTGATTCGCCATCCGTGCCCACACTGATAAACGAGTTTGCGGGAAGATCGAACTCTTCAAAAAGAGAGTCTACCAAATCGAAGTGTGCTTTTCCGTCTGCTTGTTTTATGAGAGGGCGCATTGATAGGAGCATTGAAAACGGTTGGTTGTTCATATTCAAGATTCGAAGGTGACCTGCCACTTGTTTTGTTCCCGTGCTATCTGTTGTCCCATCCAGCATCAAGCTGAATGGAAAGAAGAGGAGAGATAAACCTGAAGTTGAGTGGTCCGTGTGGAACACCATTTGTCGGCCAAATACCAATACATCCGCAAACCGGTAAATGCTAATGAATAAAGTTGTGGACATTGGTCCGCGAGTCGAGAAGACGATATAAGGAAGGATAGGTGGATGCAGGATAAAGTGTATAGTATTTCTGAACATATATCTGAAGTATATGAAGGTCGAATGAGAAGTACAATTGGTGAATTGGTTAAGTCTCTGACTTTTACGCTGAAATGAACGAGCAGAGAGAGTGGATTAGGAGGAGAAACAGATTGAGTCCAGAGTTTAGTGAACATTGGGCGAAATGAAGAAAAGGAGGATCAAGAAATACGAAGTATGGTCGGACAGTGGT